>OX439012.1:14386548-14393804 GCA_949316495.1 Amphiduros pacificus | reverse complement strand
AAACTTTATATGGAAATTAAATGTAACTTTGTTTTAAAGTAATAAGAAAGCTGTTATTTATTTCTTCTAAAATAACCAATTGATGTTTTGAGGAGGACTATTTTGCTAGGCCATTGTTGGAGATAATTGACCAGTGACAACAGCGCTCCGCATGATTCCACAGAAATCCAATAATAGCTACCGCGCCTTCAAAAAACATGATCACCGTTTTTGTGTAAATTTTTTTATCTTTGCCTTAATAAAACGCTGTTTTATGCCGATTAAAAAATAACGTATAGTGATTTTTACATTATAGTCTGGCTCTCTACTATTTAAGATTAATTGGTGTGAAAATCTGTTATATAATTTCCAAGAAAACTGTGAACGAATGTTGGGCATGGTCTGTTGTGAGAGTTCCAATTTCTCCGACCCCGGTCTAAATATTCCAGCCTTTATGAATCTTGTGTCACCGCCTTCGATTATAACACGAATATGTGTTGAAATCTAAAGGAGTTAACGATAATACTATGGAATCCTTACCCGAGCGTCTTATAAAATAAGGACAAGTCTTACGCGTCTTAAAGCTAACGTATAAAAAGGTGAGGTCATCTTAGCGAGATGCCTATTGGTTTTGCCGAGTAAACTAGTTTAGATATATTAAGTTTGGCATTAACTGACGTGGATGGAGTAAATGTTTGGCAATGAGCTCCCTCATCTTAAAATATACGTGGACGGGGACTGTCCCTTTGAGTTATGCATTTGGTTTCTTTGAAAAATAGTTGTGACTTAAATTAAGACAATTCGTGTGCTTGCCATTTGAAAAATGTGCACGTTTTGTTCAAAATGACTCGGTTTTATTGATTTTATATTTTTGTTTTGGATATGAATGCAGACTACGTTTTCCAAAAAAAAAGAAAAAAAATGGGCCCACTATATCATCTTCATCTCGGAGGTAACATTTAATAATTTATGATGATGCAAAATTGGAATTAACAAAAAACAATATCATCTCTCTCTTACACATTTCAGTACAGGGTAAGGTCTGCTCTGCTCCAATCTGCCCAGCATTTGCTCCACACAGTTTCAGAGGTGCAGTTTATTTACATTTATGTTTTGGTGACAGCGAGCTTTTCACAAATCATAATCTCACCAGGAAGCTCACGATCTTTGAGCCGAAGTCGTCATGTAGTGATCGTAGTCATAGCAGCAGGCATAAAGATGCGGACATTCATAAATATCTTTTCCATGTCTTAAATCTGTGCATCAAAATAAGTTTAATTCACTCTTTTTATCACAAAAAACCTTTGTCCAAAAAGCTACTATGTTTCACAGAAACTGGTTTAATGGTGCCACAAGTTTATCTATTTCATAACAAAACATCCCGCATATTTTTTGTTTTGTCTGTAATGTGGTTTGTTGTAGGAGAACATTGTCTGGATTATATAACTTTGATATAACGACCCAGCATGCAGGGACTTCACACATCGGCAAGGATTTGTCTCATTCTCGCTTTCAACATAGTGGCAATATCAGGTAATTTTTTTAAATCATATCAGTTGATAATTATATAATTTGATAAAATATATAAGGGTTATATCATGTATCAAATTGCTTAGTTATGAACATGTCATTAATGAGATGCACATCATTTTGACCGCACAGGTCAGTGGAGGTATGATTCACATGATGAAGTCAAAGTAAATGTGATTAAAATGAGGTGAAAACCAATATGAGCATGGTGAGGTCAGCTTTGATGCAATCACTGTCTGTGTGAGTGTCATGAGGCCAGAATCAGGGTGAGGCCAGAACCAGTACCAGTGTGGTGAGGTCAGAACCAGTGGTGAGGTCAAAATCAGTCTGGTCATGGTGAGGTCAGAACCAGAACCAGTGGGAGGTCAGAACCAAAACCAGTGTGGTGAGGTCAGAACCAGAACCAGTGTGGTGAGGTCAGAACCAAAACCAGTGTGGTGAGGTCAGAACCAGAACCAGTACGGTGAGGTCAGACGCAGTCTGGTCATGGTGAGGTCAGAACAGACCCAGTATGGTGAGGTCAGACGCAGTCTGGTTATGGTCAGGTCCGAACCACAGGGATCGGAGAGCTCTGAACGGCACTGGACTGTAAACCTGAACTAATCATTTGGAGTCATTCCGGACACTCTCAACAGAGCTGAAATCACGTGAATTCCAGACGCTCGCAACAAAGCCGGACACTAAAACGTAACCATTCCACGTGAAATCTGAGTGGTGCTGTGGGTTGAACAATGACTAAATAGAAGGAGTTTTTTCTTCACTAGTAATGTATGAACTGTCCTATCGAAATTCTGGAGAAATTATAACGTTTCTCAATTGCATATATATGTATTTGATCATCTTGAACTATCATCAGAGGCAAGATGAGGTCAGCATTAGTATTGAACCTCATCTTGGTGCTGATCTCATCTTGGTGCTGACCTCATCTTGGTACTGACCTCATTTTGGTGCTGACCTCATCTTGGTGCTGACCTCATCTTGCCTCTGATGTCATCTTGCCTCTGATGTCATCATCAGAGGCAGTGAGAGAGTGATATGAGGTGAAGAACAATCTGAAAACTATCATGTCAGCTTTCGTATAAGCAATATGAGATCAGAGGCAGTGTGATTATGATAAGGTCAACATGCTATGTGAGATCAAATTCGGAAGTCATATTAGTGTCAAAGAAAATGATGAGATATAAGGCCTTACCTCAGAAAGAGGTCAGTCCAAAGTGAGGTCAGACTCATCAGTGTGTGGGTAGAATCGGTATGAACAAAATGAGGTCAGAATTACAATGAGCATGGTGTCTTTGGTAGACAGGAAGAGCTTAACAATTTAAACCTGATGATGTCAATCATGGGATAGATTTTAAATAGAGTTCAGAGGTCAAGGAAGTCCAGACAATGATGAGGTCATAGAAATTGTGAAGTCATGGTCAATGTGATCATGAAGAAATCAGTGTGAGAAAAATGCTGAGAGAGCATCAAGTAATTGAAATTTATATATAATGACTTTTTATATATGCCGACAGTGCCCTCAGACTAAGACTTATTTTTTGCTGACAGTGCCCTCAGACTGAGACTTATATTTTGCTGACAGTGCCCTCAGACTGAGACTTATTTTTTGCTGACAGTGCCCTCAGACTGAGACTTATTTTTTGCTGACAGTGCCTGCAGACTGAGACTTTTATACATACTGACAGTGTCTCTGCAGAGGTACTGCTTGGCTCCACTGGCTTGTGTTCACCGGCAAGGCTGAGAAACAGAAAGCAGATAAGACCATGAATATTGTCACCCTTGTGGGCTCTCGGAAGTCAATTCTTAAAGCTGGGTGATATGGTACTTCTGCTAGCCAGACTATTAGCGCTGTCAGGATTGATGATACTGATATATATCATACTTAGTGAGTCTGTGGGTGATATGGTACTGACAGATATGGTACTGCTGCTCGCCAGACTATTAGCACTGTCAGGATTGGTGATACTGATATCATACTTAGTGAGTCTGTGGGTGATCTGCACAGACAGATATGGTACTTCTGCTAGCCAGACTATTAGTACTGTCAGGATTGATGATACTGATATCATACTTAGTGAGTCTGTGGGTGATATGGTTCTGCTGCTAGCCTGACTATTTGCACTGTCAGGATTGATGATACTGATATCATACTTAGTGAATCTGTGGGTGATCTGCACTGACAGATATGGTACTGCTGCTAGCCAGACTATTAGCACTGTCAGGATTGATGATACTGATATCATACTTAGTGAGTCTGTGGGTGATCTGCACTGACAGATATGGTACTGCTGCTAGCCAGACTATTAGCACTGTCAGGATTGATGATACTGATATCATACTTAGTGAGTCTGTGGGTGATCTGCACTGACAGATATGGTACTGCTGCTAGCCAGACTATTAGCACTGTCAGGATTGATGATACTGATATTATACTTAGTTAGTCTGTGGGTGATCTGTACTGACTAATATGGTACTGCTGCTAGCCAGACTATTAGCACTGTCAGGATTGATGATACTGATATCATACTTAGTGAGTCTGTGGGTGATCTGCACTGACAGATATGGTACTGCTGCTAGCCAGACTATTAGCACTGTCAGGATTGATGATACTGATATATATCATACTTAGTGAGTCTGTGGGTGATCTGCACTGACAGATATGGTACTGATGCTAGCCAGACTATTAGCACTGTCAGGATTGATGATACTGATATCATACTTAGTGAGTCTGTGGGTGATCTGCACTGACAGATATGGTACTGATGCTAGCCAGACTATTAGCACTGTCAGGATTGGTGATACTGATATCATACTTAGTGAGTCTGCGGGTGATCTGCACTGACAGATATGGTACTGCTGCTCGCCAGACTATTAGCACTGTCAGGATTGGTGATACTGATATCATACTTAGTGAATCTGTGGGTGATATGGTACTTCTGCTAGCCAGACTATTAGCGCTGTCAGGATTGATGATACTGATATATATCATACTTAGTGAGTCTGTGGGTGATCTGCACTGACAGATATGGTACTGATGCTAGCCAGACTATTAGCACTGTCAGGATTGATGATACTGATATCATACTTAGTGAGTCTGTGGGTGATCTGCACTGACAGATATGGTACTGCTGCTAGCCAGACTATTAGCACTGGCAGGATTGATGATACTCATATCGTGCTTAGTGAGTCTGTGGGTGATCTGCTCTGACAGATATGGTACTGCTGCTAGCCAGACTATTAGCACTGTCAGGATCGATGATACTGATATCATACTTAGTGAGTCTGTGGGTGATCTATACTGACAGATATGGTACTGCTGCTAGCCAGACTATTAGCACTGGCAGGATCGATGATACTGATATCATACTTAGTGAGTCTGTGGGTGATCTATACTGACAGATATGGTACTGCTGCTAGCTAGACTATTAGCACTGGCAGGATCGATGATACTGATATCATACTTAGTGAGCCTGTGGGTGATCTGTACTGACAGATATGGTACTGCTGCTAGCCAAACTATTAGCACTGTCAGGATTGATGATACTGATATCATACTTAGTGAGTCTGTGGGTGATCTGCACTGACAGATATGGTACTGATGCTAGCCAGACTATTAGCACTGTCAGGATTGATGATACTGATATCATACTTAGTGAGTCTGTGGGTGATCTGCACTGACAGATATGGTACTGCTGCTAGCCAGACTATTAGCACTGGCAGGATTGATGATACTCATATCGTACTTAGTGAGTCTGTGGGTGATCTGCTCTGACAGATATGGTACTGCTGCTAGCCAGACTATTAGCACTGTCAGGATCGATGATACTGATATCATACTTAGTGAGTCTGTGGGTGATCTATACTGACAGATATGGTACTGCTGCTAGCCAGACTATTAGCACTGGCAGGATCGATGATACTGATATCATACTTAGTGAGTCTGTGGGTGATCTATACTGACAGATATGGTACTGCTGCTAGCTAGACTATTAGCACTGGCAGGATCGATGATACTGATATCATACTTAGTGAGCCTGTGGGTGATCTATACTGACAGATATGGTACTGCTGCTAGCTAGACTATTAGCACTGGCAGGATCGATGATACTGATATCATACTTAGTGAGTCTGTGGGTGATCTGCACTGACAGATATGGTACTGCTGCTAGCTAGACTAACAGCACTGTCAGGATTGGTGATACTCATACCATACTTAGTGAGTCTGTGGGTGATCTGCACTGACAGATATGGTACTGATGCTAGCCAGACTATTAGCACTGTCAGGATTGGTGATACTGATATCATACTTAGTGAGTCTGCGGGTGATCTGCACTGACAGATATGGTACTGCTGCTCGCCAGACTATTAGCACTGTCAGGATTGGTGATACTGATATCATACTTAGTGAATCTGTGGGTGATATGGTACTTCTGCTAGCCAGACTATTAGCGCTGTCAGGATTGATGATACTGATATATATCATACTTAGTGAGTCTGTGGGTGATCTGCACTGACAGATATGGTACTGATGCTAGCCAGACTATTAGCACTGTCAGGATTGATGATACTGATATCATACTTAGTGAGTCTGTGGGTGATCTGCACTGACAGATATGGTACTGCTGCTAGCCAGACTATTAGCACTGGCAGGATTGATGATACTCATATCGTGCTTAGTGAGTCTGTGGGTGATCTGCTCTGACAGATATGGTACTGCTGCTAGCCAGACTATTAGCACTGTCAGGATCGATGATACTGATATCATACTTAGTGAGTCTGTGGGTGATCTATACTGACAGATATGGTACTGCTGCTAGCCAGACTATTAGCACTGGCAGGATCGATGATACTGATATCATACTTAGTGAGTCTGTGGGTGATCTATACTGACAGATATGGTACTGCTGCTAGCTAGACTATTAGCACTGGCAGGATCGATGATACTGATATCATACTTAGTGAGCCTGTGGGTGATCTGTACTGACAGATATGGTACTGCTGCTAGCCAAACTATTAGCACTGTCAGGATTGATGATACTGATATCATACTTAGTGAGTCTGTGGGTGATCTGCACTGACAGATATGGTACTGATGCTAGCCAGACTATTAGCACTGTCAGGATTGATGATACTGATATCATACTTAGTGAGTCTGTGGGTGATCTGCACTGACAGATATGGTACTGCTGCTAGCCAGACTATTAGCACTGGCAGGATTGATGATACTCATATCGTACTTAGTGAGTCTGTGGGTGATCTGCTCTGACAGATATGGTACTGCTGCTAGCCAGACTATTAGCACTGTCAGGATCGATGATACTGATATCATACTTAGTGAGTCTGTGGGTGATCTATACTGACAGATATGGTACTGCTGCTAGCCAGACTATTAGCACTGGCAGGATCGATGATACTGATATCATACTTAGTGAGTCTGTGGGTGATCTATACTGACAGATATGGTACTGCTGCTAGCTAGACTATTAGCACTGGCAGGATCGATGATACTGATATCATACTTAGTGAGCCTGTGGGTGATCTATACTGACAGATATGGTACTGCTGCTAGCTAGACTATTAGCACTGGCAGGATCGATGATACTGATATCATACTTAGTGAGTCTGTGGGTGATCTGCACTGACAGATATGGTACTGCTGCTAGCTAGACTAACAGCACTGTCAGGATTGGTGATACTCATACCATACTTAGTGAGTCTGTGGGTGATCTGCACTGACAGATATGGTA